>JAWNNQ010001144.1:0-28375 GCA_035044765.1 Leucophenga montana
CTTCAGGCGCAAATTTTGATTTTGGTTGAAAAGTTGAGTGCAAATGTTGTGCAAATGCCTCAACCTTAGCTTTGGCGGTTTTACACCATTCTCCATTATGATTACGTATAGCAACATTTCGTTTTGCAGGTCGTTTTAAAAATTTGGTAGCTCTCCAAAGGCTGTATTCATAGTCTTTCGTGTTAGGATCCAGACTTTTGAAAAACTCTGCAGTTGCTTCATTTCTTACTTCGTGCAAGCGTTTTTTAAGTTGGAATGATGCTGTATTGTACCTAGTTTTATCTGCTGGACATCTACTGGTTTGCCAATTTTTCCGAAGCTTTCGCTTATTATTTATAAGGTTCCTAAGCTCAGCTGATATAAAAACAGTGTTCGCTATAGAACTTTTGACTGGTGCAGTGCACAACAGACCTGCTTCATGTATAATGTTTGTAAATGATTCCACAGCCGTATCCACTTCTAAACCAGTTTTGAGAGATATATTAGTATTTAGTTTCGCATCTATCCAATCATGAAATGCTAAAATATCTGTCCTAGATGTGACAATTTTATATTTACTTGATAGTGCTGGAAGAGCAGTGCCATATGTAATTATAATTGGCGAATGGTCTGAACTTAGGTCATAGTCATTCCAGATGATGCCGTGGTATTCCAAAATAAACTGCAAAATCCAAAAGATCCGGTATTTTGAGGGGGTCTGATGGCCAATACGTTGGCCCGTAGACAGTGTTGAAAAATTATTGGTATTTATGCATTTATATAGCTCCTTTCCTTTGGGATTTGCTAACCTTGATCCCCACCAAGGGTGTTTGGCATTATAATCTCCACCAACAATAAATTTACAACCAAGTTTTTTGAAAAAGTTACAGTAATCTTGTTCTTTAAATCAAAATCGTGGTGGAAAATACACTGCACAAACTGTAATATCAAATGACATGCATTCAACATTAATGCAAGCAGCCTGTATAGCATTTTCTTTAACTATTTCCATGATATTATATTTAAGCCCTCTTTTAATTAATATTGCAGAGCCGCCATGAGCTCTACTATCTGGATGATTTGCAACTATTAGATCATATCCATGAATTTTAAAGTGTGTCCTGTTGGTAAAATGAGTTTCTGATACCTAGAGGATATCAATGTAATTAGATTTAAAGAAAAGTTTTACTTCTTCTGTGTGGTAGGAAAGCCCATTTGCATTCCATATAGAAATTTGAAGATCTACTTGCATTTTTTTTTTTATATTAACGGAGATATCATGTTGAGGAGGTTGTTTGTTAATTCAAACTGTTTGGCTAATAAACCTTCGATTCTTTGGAAAGGGTCTTCGTCATTTGAACTTCTGTTTTCAGAAGGTTGAAACTAGCGGTTTCCGCTAGTATTAAACTCATTTGGTCTGTGCGAAGATGAAAAGCTATGCTCCTGAGGTGGTTTGCTTGAATGCTGACGAGAAGAATGGCTATTAGGTTTCTGCTTTGCAACCAATTCTTGATAAATTTTACATCCCTTGTAGCTGGCAGCGTGATCCTGTAAGCAGTTAACACATTTGGCAGGCAAATCCTTGGCTTTCTGACACTCTGAAGTAGGAAGGCACATTGAACACTTAACGCATCTAAATGTTTTTGTACAATACGTCTTGGTATGTCCAAACTCTTGGCATCGAAAGCATTGTACAATGTCAGTTACTTTCCTGGGAGGCTCTACTTTAATTACTGCATTGCTTAGGTATTTCAGGTCATAAATTTCTGCATTGTTGTTGTTCGGTTCTAGATCAATAAAGAATATGTTCAATGGATGCTTGGTAATACGACTCCTAACATTGGTTATATTCCTTACGCAATGACCTAAAAATGTAGATTTTTAACTACAACTCTTAAAGGACGCTTTTGTTTTAACTGGTAAGTGTGAAACAAAACCTTATCTCTCTTAAGTGTTGTTATAAACTTTCTATAACTATCCACAAATTTAACCATAACGCGTATTTGACCCTTTCGTTGGGACTTATAGGTAAAATCTTCTTTCGAAAGAGTTTTGGTAATATAATTTAACATACCATTTATGTCATTAACATTAGCCAGTATTATTGGCGGAGGCTTCGGAGTAGTATTTCGCTCAGTTGATTCCTCTTTGTTTTTTCCTATTTTCGCTTCAGCATTTCCAGTTTCCTCTTTATCCTCCTCAGTCTCCACACTGCTATCAAGAATCTCGAGTGCAGCAAAACGATTTGTGTTGGGTCTAACAGCAGTTTTTTCTTCGAAACGTTTGGCGAGCTGCAGATTGACTGTTTGTTTGATTTTGTTGTCTCAATTCTTTGCCAATCCATAGCTGCTTCAATCCCGCCGCCGCTACTCATGATGCTATTTTTAGCACAGATACAGCAGGTGCAGGCGAACTGATAACGGATTTTTTTTTTATTTATGTTTGTTTTTTTTTTTTTTGCAAAATAAATAGTAATGTTCGTTTGATCGCAATGCAATACGACTTTGCACTCTGACAGTCCGATTGTAACTATTCAGTAACAGAAAGAAGTCAAAAGTACTTCTTTCACTTTCAGTTGCTGATGTACTGAATTCAGTTTTTGTTGCTGCGGACGACAAAATTCTAAATTTTTGTTTTAGTTTCTGTTTCAGTTGCTAATGTACTGAATTCAGTTTCAGTTTCGGTTGTATGCGACAACAGGCCTTTAGACTGGTTGCGTTCCAAACGGACCAAAGCATCAAGTTGACAGCATTGCGTACAAAATTTCAGCAGCGGCAAATACACAACGTTTTTTTTTTCGTTTTAGGTGTGTTAAAAACAAAGTGACATTTTATTTTTCTGGAAAAAAAATGTATTTATTCATCAATATCTATTTCTCTTTCAAAGTAATCACCCTCAGATATAATAAACTTGTCCCAGCGCTTTTCCAGTCCTCGAAGCAATTCTGATAAGCGATTTTTGGTATGGCCTTGAGTATCTTGAAGCGATGCTGTCTTTATCTCCTCAATAGACTCTGTAAACGGTTCATTGTTTTTTTCAGTTTTGGGAACGGGAAAAAGTCGCAAGGGGCGAAGTCCGCTGAATATGGTGGCTGAGGATTGATTGCGGTGTTGTTTTTGGTAAAAAAAAAAAACGAAAAAGCAAGCCCAAAGTTTAGCGATTTCGGAAAAATACTTCGCTGCCACACGTCTCATGTCCTAAACATCAACAAAAAAAAAAAAATAAATAAAAGAATTCATGGCTTAAGCCGACTGATATGGCGACATCATCTACAACATCTCTAAGAGTGATTTGACGATTCTCCATAACAATTCACGGCTTCAACGTTTGCATCAGTTATTGTGCTGGTGCGTCCAGGGCGGGCATAGTCATTAAAATCTTCTCGGCCTTCTGTAAAGAGTTTGTACCATTTATAAATTTTTTTTTTGTTTTTTTTGCTCAAAGTAGACTGGCCAAATGCCATAGTCAAAATTTTAAGGATGTTGGAACACTTTATTTTATTTTTCCCACAATATCAAAAAATTGCGCAACACACTAAAGCACTTTTAACCGTTATGTCTGTCAGATCAAAGAAAAATGTAAAATTTCTGATCATGTCAATCTTTTTTTGGGAACATGTGTACCAACATAAAAAAAATATAATATCGAAAATAGAATGTCCGTAGCCCGCGAAATATGAAGTCTCCTTTTTTAACACACACCATATATCGTACATATGTATGTATCGTGTATATGCAAATAAACGCTTAACTAAAAATTTTGTTTTTCAATTTATATAAAGTATTGTCATTTTAGTCAAATGCTCTATATTTTTGAAAACCGTCAAATTCTACTTCAATAAAAAAATCGTATAGTTGCTATATTGAATAATGTTAAAATCGGCGAAAAGTCCCTTTTACGATACCAAGTTATATATTGCTCCAGTTTGCATAACGTAATATATCCGTCAATTGAAGTTAATTCTTAAAAGTTATGTAATATTGTAATGTCTGTGGAAATAAGCCTGCATGAATATATTACACCCAATTTGATATATTGAAATACATAAGACGAAATCGATTTGTTAGATTGCAAAACACATAAACACTTACTCAATTTATAATATTTATAATACAATTTGTGTTTAAAAAACAAAATACTGACAATACATTTTTAAATTGAACAAATTCAATATACCCTGTTTACACATACATACGCCCATGCAAGGAAAGAAATATTTTTGTACGTAGTTGAATTTTATAGGCGAACATGATATTTGTTTAAATTTGAGATCCCATAAAATAATTGCTTAAATGTAAGATTTTTTAACAGACTTGGCTATCCATTCAATTTATTTATAATTTTCATACTTAATTTTACTCTCTCACTTTAAGAGTAAGTTGAAAGTTAGTAGAGAAGCTCCCATCTGTTGCGACTAATACTTATTCAATAATGATCGTGTAATGCCAGATATACATAAGAAACGTATACATATGCATGTGTACAATACATAAGTGTATAAATATTAAACCTAATATATGACGAATCAATCGTTTTGTATAGATGTAAATAAATTTTTGTTTAGTGTATTTATTAATTTATTAAAAACAAACATTTATAACACAAATATCAGATATGTGTTTGCATACCTGATATGAAAATGATTTGCATGTTGTTGTCTTAGGGTTTCAATTCTGATAAAAATATTAAATTATTGTCTATGGCAGTTTTTCTGGACAGTTTTCAACGTATTTTTGTCGGGATCCGTGTTGGTTCTAATTGAGTACGTGTGTGACAAAATTGAATTCTGTGCGTGGTCGTGCCTGCATAAGTGCCCTGACAAAAATATGAACGAAAAATGAAAAAGCTTTGCTAAAATATTCCTCTTCTTTATGTTTGCCTATTCACCAGGAAGGACATGTGCATGTATGAAACAATGAATTATTAAGGAAACAAAATACATATGATGCCCAATAGAAGGCGAAGCTTCTATGCAAACAAATAAAAAATTGTAAGCCTGTATATTCTTTAGCATGCTCTGTATATAAATATTCTACGCTACGACGCGCAATCAAGACATCTAACGACACCTCATAGGTTAAATTCCATCCGTTTAGACTACAGAACGTGCCAAAGAATATACAGCCATGTACACATGCACTCGAAAAAACATAACCCTCCTTAGAGAAGTCGGATAGAAAGAACACGTATATATTGTACATAACAATCAAAATAAAATATTCGATAAATAGAATCGGAAGTAAATTTTCGTTTTTGGCAATGTCGAACTAATCTGGCCTGCGTCTATATCTACCTAGGACTTTTTTTTAGTGGGAAGAGGTGAGGAAGTGTTTCAGCCAGTCTACGGACTATGTTTCTGAAAACAAGAAAACGGAATCAGCGCCACCCCTCTTTCCGCTAGCTTCTTATATTTCTTTTTACTGACTGAATTGTGGTTTTTGTTTTGTTTATATTGCTTTCTATTAATCACTGAGTAAATTAAAGTATTCTACTTTAGCTGAAAAGCAACTAAATGGAATACTCATATTTTCATTGAGGTGGTTTTTCGTTTTGTTGTTGTTGTTGTAACAGCTTCTTGTGAGCTGTATCAGGAAATTATATATACATAATTTATTATATATGAAATGAAATGTAGTGGTGCAAAGCAATATTTGTGAAAGTAAGAGAAAGAAAAACTGAAATGCAAACCTCAGGTGTCAAAGTCTAGGAAAAGAGCGACATCCTCTGGTCGTAACCAGAGGTCTAAAGGGCTCAATTGTTTTGGATGGGACTGGCAATTGAACAAATTAATAGTATCATGCGGTGATTGACCGCAATCAGGGCAGCAATTTGTATTACTTATCCCAATTCTTTCCCTGTAGCACTCGAGCATAAAGCTCCATCCGGATCTTAACTGTGCAAGTTTCGTCCTGGTGCTACGAGGGAGATGTTTTTCGCTGTCATGAATAGGCGGAGGTCTTCCACCTAATATAATATTGTCCCTAAACGAGCGAATTGCATGTTCAGTTGCATCTTTATGCAATTGGGCCCTTCCGGAAATATACTCATACTCCCCTATGTTGATATCAGTGATAAAGCGATTTATGCTCGACTTATATATCCTGATATCCGATCTTATTCGGGTAGGCGCTGATGTAGTGAGGGTGCCATGGTTCGGATGATCACCTCTGTACGCACCCAACAAGAACTGCTTCGAAAGCAGCTCATTATGTTGATGAACAGGAAGTATCATCGCTTCATTGTGCAAATGATCCTCATGGGTCATTTGCAAACAACCAGTGGCAGTCCTCAGCGCACCATTCTGACTTCTTTGCAGGCTTTGCCATTGAGTCTTACTCAGGAAAGGAGTCCATACAGGAGCAGCATAATTTAGGACAGAACGTCCAATAGCTTTATAAGTTGTTAATATAGTCTCCTTGTCCTTACCTCAAGAAGATCCGGCAAGCGCTTTCAACACTTTGTTTCTCGACTTAAGACGGTTATTTGTCTTGATGGCATGAGCCGAGAATCTAAGCAATGGGTAAAATGTAGTTCCCAATATCATCGGGTACTGGACAGTAGGAACCCTTAGATCTCCAACAAAGACATCTCGTTCCATTCTCAACTCCTTTGTCCAGGAAGTGAAAATGGAAGCAGATGACTTATGAGTTGAAAGCCTACGGTTGCGAGCATTGAAAAAATTTTATAAATTATCCAAATAAATGTTAATTCTCGCACAGATATCATCTACATTCACACCCGATGATAAAACAGAACAATCATCTGCATAGGTCACTAGTTTTATAGTTTAGTTCTTTGCCAAATAAAGGTTGAACAGAAGAGGGGAGAGAACCCCACCCTGCGGAACACCTATCTTTAACTTACGATAACCCGAACTCACGCCCCTGAACTCAACATATGCCCTTCTACCATTAAGATAGTTCAATAGCCAGCGTTTCGTTTTATCGGGTAGTGAGGTGGAGTCCAGGTCTTGAAACAAGATTGCAAGATCAACAGTGTCAAATGCCTTGTTCAAGTCTAGAGCCACCATCACTACGTTCGCATGGCCTCGGCTTATTAAGTCCATCAGCTATAAAAGTAGTGATTTCGCTTAATGCTGAAGTCGTACCACGACCTTTCCTAAAACCGTGCTGATGATCTGCTAGAAGGCAGTATTCTGTCATTGAAGGAAGTAATAATGACTCAAAAACTCTCACTACAGGTGAAAGAAGCGATATGGGCCTATAAGAGGAACCAAGATCAGCTTCACTGCCAGGTTTTAAGAGAGGTACAATCCTTGCTACCTTCCATACATCAGGGACAATTAACTGGGAATTCTACCGCTATAGGCCCAAGGTGCTTCAGCATCAGCATTGAAATGCCGTCTGGGCCGAGTGCCTTGGATGATTTTGCTTTCCCTATAGCAGCAAGAACCTCCTCACATGTAAAATCTACCAAATCTTCATGTCCTTTTTTCCTTCTGATATGACGTATGGATTTACGCTTTAACCTATTCTGCTGAGACGGGTGTTGCACGAACTGTCTGCAGAAATAGGTGGCACACTTTTTTGACGATCCTATTTGCACTCCATCAAATGTGACAGATGAAAGAGCTCTATTCTGCGGTACACCAGATATCTTTTTAATGGTGTTCCACAGACTTCGCGAACCCGACTCACAATTATCGAAGTGCTCTAGCCATTTTGCCTTCCTATGTTCCGCAACGAGATTGTTCACATTGCGAGACAACAAGGCAATACGACTATCACCCGGATCAATGGCACGAATTTGATCACGCAAGGTCGCTAAGCGTGCAGCTTCCGCTGGAAAGCCTGGCCTAATATTAGGAAACCTGCCAGCAGGAATATGCCTCTTTGCAGCTTTAGTGATCGCGTCTCTAAGAATTCTTCCACCTACCTTAACATCATTGGGAGGCAAAAGACCGCTGATTGATTGATCAATACAGCGTGTAAACTCAGCCCAGTCAGCCCTATTGTAGTTCACAAAGACTCGTCGATCCGATTCAACAAAATCTTCCGGACGAGTAATGCTAATCACAATAGGGATATGGTCCGAGCCTAAAAGAGTTAAAACGCTGCTCAACTAATGGACTGCGAGCACACATAATTTGTTGACGGGGCGGCGGAAGAATTGGCCAAGACTGCGTAGAACTACAGGAGCTACATGACGTCCGCACGGGTGACAGGGACACAGACGGGACAAGCATATTACTATGCGCAGGTAGACAACACGACGCAAAGAAGCCAGCACTCCAATCTCTATGAGATCTAAGATCAGTGCACCTCCTCATATGACACCAATTGTGACAGCCGTTACATCGCACAGATAAAACATTGCGAAGTATCTGATTGCCACAAACGGAGCATACCCAGCTTGCAACTGCAGTTGCTTGCTAGGAGGAGGTTGTTGCAGTTGCATTAGATGTAGGTACAGCATTGGTAACAGAATCACAGTTACCTAAGCAGCAGCTAGCAACAAATTGCTCTGTCCAGTCTCTATGAGATTGGAGGCCCGAACAAGATCTCAGGTGGCACCATCTGCCACACTGGACCGAGGTTACATTCCTGAAAATCTCCCTCTCACAAACAGAGCAGAACCAGGTCCCGGGTTCTTCTAAATGCCGGCGCGGCACAGGAGTTTCTTCAACAGTTGCGCCGACAGAACTGTTGACTCCATATAAAAAATTGTATACATATATACCTGATACAGCCACTTGGGCTGAGTTGGACAACCTTTGACTGCACAAATCTTCTTGTGCAGATCGGTCCGGGGCGAAAACCCAGTCGTCCTTGGGAACGTTTGGTGTTGTTTGTGGTGCCTACCTTTAACCATTGAAATAATTATAATAAAGTAATTTTAATGAGAAGCAATTCATTCGAAATAATTACCGTAATATGGTTGGGCCGATGTAGCCATGTGATATTTTTATGCAACAACCTGTTCCATGAATTAAAATTTTGTGTGAAGGGATTTAAAGCATCGGTTACATCTAAATTAACATTTTCCCATGCAATTACCTGATTCCAGTTACTTCTTCCATATTAGTTGCATCATCGAATATGTGATGAAATGCTACACTCGTACAAACTGTGACACTGTAACCAAAGGCAGAGTAGTTTGTTTTTAGTTACAGATAGATACAGATATTTAGATTAAAGATATGGTCTGCAGAACCACACACTAGAATATAATATTCATACAAACAATATGTGCATTACGCTGTAAAATTAATATTTTATCGAGCGCTATGCGGATTTCGTTTTCCCTAAATCTAAAGTATTTTAGATTCACAGCATGTCAAAAGCAGTATTACTAGTATCTTTTTATATAGCACTATGCTAATTTTACCACAATTTTCTCCGTTTATGAGAGATGTCCGCTAAAGGGACCCAAACAAACATTTTATGAAAGTAGGTACACACAAACATATCTATGTGCATATTATGTTGTATTTATATTCATAAAAATTTTATTTATAAATATATATACGGCTTATACGATAATTTGAACGATTCACTTTAATTTTAATAAAAAAAAAACAATAGTTTTTTTTGTAAAGTCGGTTTAGGGACGATAATTTAACGTGATAACGTCATATATATATATATATATATATATATATATATATATATATATATATATATATATATATATATATATATATATATATATATATATATATATATATATATATATATATATATATATATATATATATATATATATATATATATATATATGAGAGAGAGAGAGAGAGAGAGAGAGAGAGAGAGAGAGAGAGAGAGAGAGAGAGAGAGAGAGAGAGAGAGAGAGAGAGAGAGAGAGAGAGAGAGAGAGAGAGAGAGAGAGAGAGAGAGAGAGAGAGAGAGAGAGAGAGAGAGAGAGAGAGAGAGAGAGAGAGAGAGAGAGAGAGAGAGAGAGAGAGAGAGAGAGAGAGAGAGAGAGAGAGAGAGAGAGAGAGAGAGAGAGAGAGAGAGAGAGAGAGAGAGAGAGAGAGAATATATATATATATATATATATATATATATATATATATATATATATATATATATATATATATATATATATATATATATATATATTTATATATATATATATATATTTATATATATATATATATATATATATATATATATATATATATATATATATATATATATATATAGAGAGAGAGAGAGAGAGAGAGAGAGAGAGAGAGAGAGAGAGAGAGAGAGAGATATATATATATATATATATATATATATATATATATTTATATATATATATTTATATATATATATTTATATATATATATAGAGAGAGAGAGAGAGAGAGAGAGAGAGAGAGAGAGAGAGAGAGAGAGAGAGAGAGAGAGAGAGAGAGAGAGAGAGAGAGAGAGAGAGAGAGAGAGAGAGAGAGAGAGAGAGAGAGAGAGAGAGAGAGAGAGAGAGAGAGAGAGAGAGAGAGAGAGAGAGAGAGAGAGAGAGAGAGAGAGAGAGAGAGAGAGAGAGAGAGAGAGAGAGAGAGAGAGAGAGAGAGAGAGAGAGAGAGAGAGAGAGAGAGAGAGAGAGAGAGAGAGAGAGAGAGAGAGAGAGAGAGAGAGAGAGAGAGAGAGAGATATATATATATATATATATATATATATATATATATATATATATATATATATATATATATATATATACGATCGTATTGCAGATCATTTGGTAGCATTTGAGGCAGAATGACTGACTAAGCTGCAGTCTCTCTCTCTCTTCTTTGGCGTTGCCGGCATCAAACACAATAACAACAACAGCTACAGCAACAGCAGCCACAGGTAAACAACAACAACAAGATCTAATATGACGAGTGTGTGTGGATGTACGAACCATAGCACAAAGAGAAGAAAAAGGATAGGGAAACTATATAGAAACGCGTTTAATCTCTTTGCTATGGAAAGGATTGGCAAGGGGAATGCAGACATCAACAGGCACTAAGTCAGAACGAACAAGCGATAGAATAGAATCAATACGAAGCACGAAGGCAGCAGCTCATTTCAACCTATTGTAATCAGTTTTCATCAATGTTTTTTTATGACGTCATCACGTAAAATTATCATCCGTAAACCGACTTTACAGACAACCATTTTTTTCAATTTTAATTGACGCATGTGAATTCAAATGCAATCACTTTTTCACATATGTACACATGTATGTATATATAAACTAATTATACTTGAATGTGTGAATATTGGTTGAAAAATAATTTAGTTAGTATTCTCTCATATATTTCGAGTTTCATTGTGTTTTCAAGTACATTAAATATATATATTTTTTTTTTTTTTTTTTGTAAAGCTTTTCCGGTTTTCACTTTTGCGAAACGGCGGAACTGAAATTTGGTAGGGTTGTATGTCTATTCAACAGAACGAATCAAATGCACATATTTCAACATTACGTTTTATATTTTGTGTTTAATGCATGTAATGTTCAATACATTTGCTTTTACTAAATAGCATTTGGTAGGTGTGCTAATATGTATGTATGTTTTCATTAAGTAAAATAACATGACATTGCTTCCGTGCGTTTCAATGTACTAAAAGTGAGCAAGGCCAGGACGCCAAGAAGACTTCAAGATGTTTTAAGTGACATGTTTTGTGTAACATTTTATTCAACATGGAATAATAAATAACTTTAATTCTTAAAACATTTTTTTAGTCTTTTTGAAAAATAATAGATACTTGTAGTTCTCTCGAACAACGTATTTCAGTGAAGCGTCTTTAAAATTTTACAAATGAAGGTTCACTAACCATACAATATATGGTTGGTGACTTTAACAACAACAACAACAATAAATTTTGCTACAAACAAAACAAAATGTTTTTTCGACCGTACATTGTGTGCCAGTGCCAACTTTGTTGTCATTATTGACCAAATCAAGTTGTTCAGATTATAATTTTTTTCCATTTTGAAAGGAAACTTTCGGATTGGAAATCGAAAACAACTCGTCCGAGAACCGGATCACCGAAAATGAAACATTTCGATATCGTTTCAGTTTCAATATGAAAACATATGTTAAAACTGGAACAGGGCAGAATGAGGCCTGTTTTTGGAAATCCACTTTATACATATTATTAAGATATCAACAGTAATTGCTATTTTATACATCAGTGTAAATATAGAAATTGTTTTTAATTTTTTTTTTCCATCGTGTTCCATCGAACGTAATGGATATATCCCACATTCAACAATGTAAGAAATAACGGCAAAAAAGTCCGACCGCAACGATTTTTTTCTTAACTTCTTAAAATAAGTACACTTTAATGCACATGTAGGTATGTATGTGGGGTATTATAATTGCTAACCAATAAAAAATAGAGTTAAGAAATTTTCAAATGTTTGGTAATTTATGTTTATTTAGAGAAATATTAAAGCTTATGGAGTATAAAACAAAAATGTATGTATGATTTATAGCTTCGCAAATATGACAAAAAGGATAAAGTTAAATCTAAGAAGGAAGGGGAAGCCTCAAAAGATGATGTCGTCGGCAATGAAGGAGCTGGTGGTGGTTTAGGTGGTGCAACAAACGCTGGAGCAGCCGGTGGTGGCAATGGCTCGGCTGATGGAGCATCGAAAACAGCGGAGGGGACAGCAATCGATGGTCCTCCACCATTTCGTTATTGCATGCCAACCCATGCAGTCTATACTTCGCCAGTACCAACGGCATGTACTCTCTCTCTCTCTCTCTCACACACACACACTTTCACTTTCTTTATACATATATATATATATATATATATATATATATATATATATATATATATATATATATATATATATATATATATATATATATATATATATATATATATATATATATATATATATATATATATATATATATATATATATATATATATATATATATATATATATATATATATATATATATATATATATATATATATATATATATATATATATATATATATATATATATATATATATATATATATATATATATATATATATATATATATATATGTATATAACGGGTGCGCCATCTAGACCTTCGGTACATTTAGTAACTCTGCCATATTTCAACAGATTTCGACAGATTTTGTTAGGACCATTTATTTCAAATCAGTTTTTAAATTCAATGTCGATTAAATGACCGCCTTCATTCGAATAACGCAAAAATCAGCTCTACTGAGCATTCTGCAGAGCATTGGCCAGCATTTCGGGCGTTATGGCAACTATTTTGACTAGTACGTTAGCTTTGAGTTCGTCAATGGTCTTCGGCTGGCTTTTTAAATAACACCACAGAAAAAGATTTGGTTTAGTTAAATCTGGAGAACGAGGTCCAAATTACTATTTTCCGACACATCGAATATCGGCAACTTGCGCTGCAAGAACTGCATCGTAGCGGCTGCGGTGTGACAAGGCGCTTCTTGAAATAGAAGATTGTCAGCAATTTTTCACGTATTTAAGGACACACAAAGTGCGCCAACGTCCAACGATAGCGTGCGACGTCGACGATCTCTCCAGATTTGAAGAAAAAGTAGTCCAATGATAATTTTTGAGCACACTCCAACCCAAAAAGTAACTTTCTCATCGTGCAGTGGTGTTTCGTCAATGTACGTGTGAATTCTCTGTTCCCCAAATTCAACAGTTTTGTTTATTAACACCACCAGAGAGTTTAAAAAGAGCTTCGTCCGTCATCAAAATTTTGTCCCAAAAATCCGACTTGGCATCGATCATTCTTGCTACAATTTCAGCATGTTCTTCCGGTGTCTGTTGACTCATAGATAAAATGGATTGAATGATGTTTTAGAATCGTTCTCATTTGTCGAAATTGGCTAAAAATGGTTACTCAATGTTCACATACCGAAGGTCTACACGACGCATATATATACCTTCGAACGAATTTTCTCTTGTTATATCAGTCATACATACATACATATATACATACGCGACATGCATATTAATAATACACACATACACATTGCACATGGCTATTCAACCAAACAAATATATTTAAAGATATATTATATATACCATATATACAGCACCGTGTACACAAAAGTCGCACACTGTTTAATTTTACAATACATACTAATACCCTATTTAGATGATCAAGTAACTATATATATTGTTGGACAAGTTTAACTTATTATATTCAAATTAACGCGTAGTAACATAAAAATCCCAACAAACCGTGTCCAACAATATTAAATCGTCTAAACATGGAATTGTAACAATGGTTTTCACTGTCTGTTCGTTGATTCAGTAATCGGTTAAAATGTTGCCTTAATGTTAATAAAAGTTTTCGAAGTTATGTAGTTTTGTATACTTACTCTTCACACACATAGTGTGAATAGTATTATAATTGTACCTTGTACCCAAAAGAGCAGGGCGCGAATAATAGGCAGAAGGAGGTGTAGGATACCCTGAAAAGTATATATATTACTAATCAGCATCTGAAACGGAGTCGATAAAGCCATGTCCGTCTCTTCGTCCGGTTTTATGATCTCAGAGACTATAAGAGCCAAATTTTGGATATTTAAATCAAGTATTGAAATTAATATTTTTTTTTTAAATAATTTTGTTTATACAAGTATATTTAAAAAGAAGTCAAACTGTACAAAACAACTAGAAAACAAAATTTCTAAAAAACAATTTTTGGTTTAAGTCAAATTTTTAAATAGTTTTTTTCCATCAATTTTTATGATATTGGTTTAAAAGCAGGTATGGAAACATTTTATAACCAGAAAATTTACACTAGCAAAAATGGCTGTTATGTGGCAACTACAAAATATAGCTACCATACAAAAACCTTTTGTCATTAAATAAATTATTTTTAAAACTAGTAGTTCCCCCGCCACGTTGTACGCGGCCCTTCCCTTTCCCATGCCACTCCCTCCCCCTGCCACTTCATCCCCACCTTCCACATGCTCCTTCTTATTGAAACAAACAAAATGGCTGTTTATCCAATCGCCACAGGATTACCCACGAGACTATTTTGAATATTGCCACAAAATTCGATCAAAACGTCTCAGAGGTCTAAAATTCAAACCTCTCTTATTCGTTATTTTCTTTATCAAATGATAAATTAGTTCTAATTATTTCATATTCAACAATATTATTCCATCCACTACCACCAGAAAGGCACAATTTGGTCTAAATATATTTATTAATATACTTTATTATATTGAACATTGTTAAAAACTGATGCGAATTCTAGCATTGAAGAGCAGAGGGAAGTGTGAAGAGTATTTAAGTTTCGGTTCTACCGAAGTTAACAGTCTCTATTGTTTTTTTTTATATATATTTAAAACTGAGTTAACGAGCAGTTTTGGACTACCTTATAATCACATTGCCATTGTAAAACTGAAATTACACTACCAAAATAGACAAGACATGTAAATTGACGAGTATACAAATGCCAATTTAGATATTCTTTAGCTTTAACTTCTTATAACTGGTGCAGACAAAATGATGTAAGAAATACTAGTTAATTGGAAGTTGTGCAGCATTTTTCCAATGCTTTTTAAGAGACATAAGGTAGACTGAGACAAATATTTATTGTATATAAAAGCAGAAAAAATATCGCCGAAAATATGTTTTAAAAATACTCTTCTTGACGTTAGCTGCATGAATGATTGACTGCAACCGTTTGTGTGTATTTTCGATTTGTGTTTGGTGGACTCGGTGTTGTACACTAATGCTGCTAAATTATTTTTGTACACAAATGTTTGTACCTATACAATTGAACTCTCCCGCTATTACTACTGTCTTTAAACTTATCTACCTATTTGCATGACAGAACTATCCGCCATTGTTGCAATTTGTTGCCGCGAATATACATAATCCCTCACCCATTTCGTCCTTTAATAATTGTTTATTTTAAAAATTAACACAGATTTTCTTCATTTCATTCTAATAATTTAATATTAGTTAAAACCTACATTTCAACTAACTGATGTCTCCATGTATAATTTACAGAACTAGAAACTTTAAACATTCTCTTCAATTTAAATAATTCATTTGGAAACTCAGGAAATGATCAAAATATCTATATTTTATTTATTTATTTTCGTTATTATTGGGAACTTGAATTTTAAATACTATTCATATGTTTAGTACATTGGAAAAATGTGAAAAAAAATTCTTAGGTGAAAACAGAAAGTAGGCTATTTAGTGGCGAAACGATATACTTAGTAAGCGGGGTTTCAAATTTAGATAGGCGCTATTTTCAGTTTGTTTGTTTGGTATTCCAGAAAATGCCGAAAATTAATTTTTTAGTTCACAAGCAGATGAATAAATAATGGCAAGAACATTTTAACAGACAAAACTGTGTAATATGTAGCTTCATTCTAAGGTATCTTCATTCTTTCTTTAAACGTGAACATAATTATTTTTCAAATTTATTGATGATAACATATTTATCTTTTGTCTTACTGTTTTTCATTTGTTGCGGGTTGCGCATTTTTTTTTTTTGAGTTTCACGCTGAAAGCATGAGTCACCCCATAAATAAATCCAATTTAAGTCAGAAAAAGGATTAAAAGAGAAAAATGGGCTTATGAGCACCTTCGAAATGAAGTGATGGCAAATTGAGGCTAAAGCGATTTTATAACATACACGATAATATAACTGTTCTTACAAACTACCTATTAATTCATTATGAGTTTAAAATTAATTAGATTTTAAAATAAATTGGTAAATACTAAAATAGTTCTGTAAATAGTACATGTCGGAGATATCGCATTTCTATCCATATATGCAAAGGCAAACAAACGAGCTACTTACAATATTGAAAGGAATTTAACATAGATCGTTTAAATGAATATCTCTCCATTTGGTTTTTCGTCCACTTTACGCAGGCATTTGCCTGGTTTAGCGATTTATTGGTGGAGCACGCAGAAATATTCTGGTCGCTATTTGCTGTAGACATGGATCGCGTATTGTCGGAACAAGCGCCTGACACCTGGGATTCATTCCCGTTGTTTCAAATACTGAACGACTACTTGAGAATCGATGGTGAGACCATGATCAAATTCGTATGAACAATTGAAATTATTTAGAAAAATACGGAGAAGCATATGGAATAGGTAAATAATTCCTTTTTTGTAGACAATCTTCGCAACGGCCGATTTCACCAGCATCTTAGAGATACATTCGCTCCGCTCGTCGTACGCTATGTGGATCTAATGGAATCATCAATTGCGCAGTCGATTCACAAGGGGTTTGAAAAGGAGCGTTGGGAGAGCAAAGGGTATGTCAATAAATATTTTTGCCTTTTTGCATATACAATTAAGGACCTACTGTTTTATATTGAAGTTTTTTCATGGAGTGCAATTCTAAAAAAAAAATTCTCCAATTGACAGACTACACAGGCCTGCAATAAATTATTTTTTTAACTCCTTTTTCATGTATTTTTGTTTTAAATATAAATATAATGAGCAAGTTTTTTATCTCATCAAGATATTAATGAAATTAAGCCCATAATTCCAATAACTTATTTTGGGATCTTTTTTACACAATGTAGCGAAGAAATATGATTTAAAAGTCTTTCATGAGCTAATATTAATTTTAATTTACTTCTCTACAAGTGGTGCCACACCATTTAGGAATAAATTGCCGCTTAAAGGTCGCGAATCGAATATATATTATGAGCTATCCCGAATGTCTTATTTATAAAACGACTAGGATAATTTAAAGCCAAAACTTTAGCATTTTTACGTTTCAGAAAATTTTTTCACTTTTTTATTGTAATTCAGTAAGAAATGAATACCTCAGAAATAGGGTAAAAAAAACAAGAATGAACAATGCAGTTAAGTGTGCTCGATTTCGAGATACCCTGTTTAATGCTCCTTATATGAACCGTATGTAATATTCTTAAGTGTTCCTATCTGAACATAAGCGGAATATTTTATTAAAATTTATGAAAAATTAGAATTAATCAAAAATAAAAACAAAAAATGTTCATACTATAACTCAAAAATGGAGGGCATTTCTCTTCTCAATCCCATAATAAAAAAATACGGGCATGTCTATATCGAGTTGCCTTCCAATGCTGATATGGTCTTTATATGGTCTCCGAAGCCTTCTTCTGCCTGTTGTATAGAAACTTATACTTTCTATTCTGTCGACTACTCAGTTTGTTTTATAGTGTATTTATGTACTCGTATGCATGTACCCTGTATATTCATTTACGTGCTCTGAAGCCTAAGTGGCTTGATAGATTTTCACATATGAGGTATCGTTAGCTTCGTCCAGAATGAGGGAGTACTATAGACTATAATACTTATTACTTAATGTAAGTAACTTGATCTTAAAACATGCAAAAAAAAAAAAATTGTATAAATGAAACAATTACACATCGGTTTTGTTGTTTTTTGACTACGTAGGTATACCTATAAACATATTGTAAAACGATTATATAATTCTTTTAAAGTTTAAATTACTTTAAAATTTAAATAATAAAGAATTTAGAAATAAAATACAGATAATATATATTACATACTCGCATCCATCCATGAGCAAATCGCGTTGAATCGTGAATCAGCTTGACATTCGCAGACAATGGAGAGTTAAGCCAATCCGAAGCAAAAAATGAGTGGAAAAGCTATTCGTCGTCATAAATCCACAAGGAAGGTAGTGTGAGTGTGGAGAGAATTTGTTTTTTGTGAGCACGGGCATGATTTGATTCTTAAGTGATTTATGATTATTTGATGGAATTACAATCTGAGCCACTCATTGCAGAACTCTGCTCCGTTCCCACGTAGTAAAAGTTTTCTACAGCACTGAAGTTGAAAATCTCTATACTCAGAGTTCAACTTTGTCTTGTCCTCGTTCATTGCTAGACCCATGAGACGTGATTGTTTCTCAATCTCCGAATACGCCTTGCTAGCTCCCCTTTCGTGGCGATGATGTCAATGTCATCAGCAAACGCGAGTAGAATCACTTCCTTATGGAAGATCAGCCGTGCCAAATTTTGGCGTATGCATCCCTTTCAAAAATTCCTTAAAGGTTTTTGCATGAAAACTTTTTGTTTTTATTTTAAACTAGCTGATACCCGCACGTTGCTGCCCTTCCCCTCATCTTGACCTGTTTTCCCTTCCCCTGCCACCTTTAGCTGGTACCCGGTGCGTTGTTCCCCTTACCCCTTCCAAATTACCCCTTGTAATGCCCCAAGTTGGTACCTGGCGTGTTGGTACCCTTCTTCCTGCCTTCTTCCCAATGCCCCCTTGCCCTGCTTCCCCTAGCTACTACCTAGCGTGTTGCTTTCCACTGCCCCTGTCCACCTTCTCCTGCCCCATTACATAGATTTTTTGGGCTAGGAACCGTCGCGGGCATACACAGTAGAACCCAACAAAGTTTCATCACAATCAGATGAATGGTTTACGAACGCATAGGCTACATACTTACATTGATTTTTATTTATATAAGATAAAATCTAAATTTTCATCAATTCTAATAAATATCCCACAGATATTCACAATGAAGAATATAGTCCCATCCAAATCTATGGTTTATACTATCCTACTCTTTAGTGTGGTTTATACTATCCTACTCTTTAGTTGTAACTATGCACTTTTGCGTCAGACCGTTGCCCTGGTAAAAAAATTAATTTTAATAATTCCAATATATTAATTGAATTTTTTTCCTCTAAGGTGCCAACAGCAGCATACATCTACCATACCATGGATTATATCGGACATTTATGGTTTGGTTGCATATTATGGACGCCCTGATCGCTCGTCATCAAAATTGCTCGTACGAAAGATTAAATTCAGATGCCCAATACTTTATTGTTGATATGGAAGACTCCCCACAAACTTTGTACTAATCAAGTAAATGACCATTATCGATTTTATCAATTTCTATAAGGATTCAAAAGTTCTTTACATGGCTTTCAAGAATACATTTTTAACGTAGGTAGCCGGAAAAAATTGAGACCATCCATTTAATTAATATATTACCATATATAGAAAAATAGTAGAAAATTTACAGTTGACAGAGAATAAGTGCAGTGCAGTTTCTTGATCGCGACAATTTTTATTGTTTTGAAGTCATGCAATGTTTGTATTTTGATGTTAAAAATTACCTGGCCTCTACTATTTTAAATACCATGCAAATTCGTTTTAATTCATGTTTTTTGGAACAACTCCTCCATTGGATGGATCCAACGTTCCAATTTTATAGAACATGGTTAAAACTTTTTTACTACATTGTGTTAAAAAGATGCTAAAATCATGATTCGGTACTTTTGAACTTATTATTTCCAAATATCTGACATGATATTATTATATTTTTTTTAATCAACAGGATAATAACTACATACCTACAATGAAATGAATTCGATTTACTTAATTAACTATGTAAATAAATATGATTCATTTATTAATTACATGAATTTCTATCGCAGACCTGTGTTATCGAATTGTTAAAGTATTATGACTGTTCTACAAAATAATTTTTCATATTTGTAATATAACGAGAAAATGTAGGTAATCAACAGGATAATAACTACATACCTACAATGAAATGAATTCGATTTACTTAATTAACTATGTAAATAAATATGATTCATTTATTAATTACATGAATTTCTATCGCAGACCTGTGTTATCGAATTGTTAAAGTATTATGACTGTTCTACAAAATAATTTTTCATATTTGTAATATAACGAGAAAATGTAGGTAGTAGTCAATCAACAAAAACTGTTCGACAACATATTTTTTTCAGTTTTTAAGACGTCGATTTTATAGCATATAGAAATACATACAAATGTATATTGTAAAGGCTTGAAAGAGTACTCCATTATTCGCGAATATTAGGAATAATAAACAAAGTAACAAAAAATTTATTTTTACTATATAATTTTATTGGATTACATTGCAAATCATAAGATCGAAAATTTTATACTACTTATATTATCGTATAAATATTTATTGAAATATGATAATAAATTGAGTGCTATGTAATTATGTATCGCAGTTTCATTAAATGAAACTCAAGCATATTGATACTTAGGCAATTAAGCAATCTTAAGCGAATTAATTGTATGCCAAATGATCCTGTATATGGTCACTTTTTATATATTATCTTTCTTTTGCAAATGTACATTCCCTACGATCAAAACCCGATAATCGACACAACAATCTTCGACGATTAATTAGGATAAATGCCGCATTGAATCCCGCAGCGCTCAATAACGCAGCCCAGGCACTTAATACAGCAGCTCTAAATCCAGCAACGTTACTGGGGGGCAAAAAAGATCAGGTCAATTTTTATGTACCCAAACTACCAAGGCGATCTGCCGTTGCCAACGACGATACGAGGTTTTTAATAAAATATACATACATAACTACGATTGCCCAGAAATAACTAAATAATTAATTTATTGCTTATTTAATTATCTATCAGTTTGTTACATTTTAAATATATTTTCACTCTATCTAGTACACTAGAATTTTGCATTTGATTAGATTTTGGAGTTGAATTTATTGAACCGCATTTGCAATAACTTAATCTTTATATAGTTGATATCACAGTTTTATTTTACTATTATTTTCTTTTTTTTTTTTTGTTTAGTTTACAATTTCTTATTTTATTTATTAAATATTTAAATGAATGTACCTTCTAGACAACCAAGAGAAAAAACTTCAGTGCAAAATCAAAATAAAATTTCTTAAATCTTAGATATCAATTGCTTTGCACAAATTCTCTTTTGCAATGTTTGCTTGTTATAAAGAAGAGATATGTACATATCTACATACCTACATGTCACCAAGGCGGCACTCAGAGGAATATTTTATGTGTTGAACTTAGCACACATGAAAATGTTTCTTTGTATCGAACTCAACACATGGATAGAAATACATACATACATAGTTGTTCAGAAGCGTGGTCTTTTTGTTATACTCTTCACACGTAGTGTAATACAATATAGTTTTTTACATTACATCACTAACCATAGAATGAATACTATTCTCTACTTAGTGATCACATTGAAGGAAGCAGCGGAAAACGTAGATAAGCTCAACGAGACGAATCATCATCATGCATCTCTTTTTATAGATGAGTCATAGTCAATAGTCAAATTATGACGTATTGATTCGAAACATTCTATGAAGACTTTTAGTAATCCGTTGTAGGGATGTAAGAAATGTATCGATATATTGAAGGTGGTGTATCGTTGATGTATTAAAAACGATAAATATTCGCTGATTATGTATGTACCTGCGAAGTGTCGACATATAATCGATGTATCGATATAACCCAAAATAACACAATTCGTAACGTCATTGTTTTTTATCACAAAAATATTATCGAAAGAATATATTATATAAAGAATATATCTTGGATTTTACACCACGACTACGCATTATTTCACCAGGCAATCTTTGTGAACGGATTTCTGATCAAAGACTAAACCAATACCATCGAACAACCAACGTATTCACTTGATGTGGCTCCGGTCGACTTTTTTATTTTTCCAAAACTGAAACTACTACTTGGAGGCGCTCGTTTTCAGTCGATAGAAAACATAGAAGAGATTTTGCGGCGAGAACTAAAGTTAATTCCGAAAAATGCATTTAAAAAATGTTTTGATGATTGAATGCATTTTTGACGATTTACATCCCTAGTGCATAGACCGTTTATTAGAATGAACGAGGCACACTTTCTATTCGTAGACCGTATACAAACCCTTCACCAATCATACATTAATGTGTGGAAAACTTATGACATTTAAGCATCCACATCTAAATATTTCTTGAAATAAACAACTATTTATAATATACCTATTTTCCGAATAGTAAACCCCTAGTCAAATTTTTTAGATTACATTGTGTTTTCTGTGACTTTCACAGGAAATTTTAGCAAGAAGTCGCCAATTGCAAGAGTGCAAAAATTTGAACAAGCCTGATGGATTTAACTACAATAATTTAGATCTCATCACTTTTTATATATGTTTGGAGACTATAAAATGTTCGATACGAGCGATGCAAAGTTGTTCGTGGTTTTTTACTATTCACACATAGTATGAATAATATTTTGATTTTTCAACAAAATTTGTAAAGCAACCTTTCACTTCAAAATTATCATATGTATAGTATTAAATATACTTATTTTTATTTACGTGTGAAGAGTATAACAGCCTCGATTCCACCGATGTTTACCTCAATTTTTTGTTTGTTTATTTGTTACTTATTTATTTGTAATAATACACAACACAACCTATTCTTTAGAAGGCATTTGGAAAAATATATAAATTTATTACAATAGTTTGTTGTCCAAAGCAAAAGGTGGCGCTAGAGTAATCACTTCGTTGGACGAAGCACTTATTATTGCAAGTGGTATCATGTCATCTACCATCGTGACTTTTGTAGTCGTGAAGAAGAGAGCTGTAAATTTCACGCCAACAAGTCATGCAGAGTTATATCTTGAATAATTCAATAATTGTGTCAATGGTTTTTCTGTTTAATTAATTTAACAGTTGTTATGTTTTTTTTTTTTTTTGTTATTGTTTGAAGTCTTGCGTTTATCTGAAGAAGCCACAGACCTTCGACGATATGTCGCCTGAACTATTGGGAAAATGCTCTAAAACCCTCCGGTACTTCAGCTCAAGTCGCGAAAACTTGATTAATAATACTTTCTCGACTTTCTCTCTCGACGAAAAAAAAAATAAAGTTATAGCCTTAGCAAATCAGGTGATTACTTTTGCGCCAGCCTGAACATACAAAATCCAAATTTTTGTATTCTACACCTATATTTTGTCGGAACAACTTTAATAAAATTAATTTTTAGGATCTTGTACGAACATACAACTTACATACAACTTGGTAACTTACACGAAAAAATGGAGGAACCGATACAGTTAAAATATTAAAAAACTATGATTTCGAATCAATATAAATATAAATTGTATAACATTACTTGCATCGGAAATGTTAGTTTTTAAATATCATTGATTAAAACCGACACATGTACGGATATATTGTAATTAAAATCTACATAAATATAATAATACCACGACCAGAAAGCCTGAAAACTTTTCGTGTAAACTCACTAGACCATAAACTTAAAATAGTTTGCGTTCGATTCCCTATATATTTCTGATCAGTTCGAAGAGACAAGTGGTAAATCTAGGTCCGTCTGTCACTCGTATATTCCCTCACTTTTTGAGATATCTATTTTTAATTGGGTATATAAAATTATGGGGATTATAATAATTACAATGTCATGCATACTAGAAGGTGTATCCCCTATAAAATTCCAATGCCCTATTTTCGGTTTTTGTATGAAAATATAGGTATGTATATCTTGTGCTATTACTTTAAATTTTGAAACGGAGGCTTGTATGTCGAAATAGACCCGCCGCGCCCTCTATAAAGAGTAGATCCTATACTATTACAATCCCGTACCTGGGGGAATCCTATGCATGTTATATTTTGATCGATTTTCTATAGTGATATAATAGATTTAGTTCTCAAAAATAAGATGATTGATATATTTTTATTTTTGTCCACAAAACGTAAACAATTATGAAATCAGATCTTATCCCAATCCTTCCAACTACTCCTCAACGTTGTGCATAGTATCATATAGTCGGTTTCTCAACAATAGTTCTAGGTTTGCAGTACCGATTTATAAAAACTATTGATAATAAACATTCAAGGCAATTAAAAAACAAACAAAAAAAAACTAATATATGTACGTTATTGGTTCTGCTAGCGCAGTTATTTTAATTGGAAAGAACTTTTTGATTTTATTATATATACTTATATTGTGATTTATGCTTTTACATACACAAACATTTGTAAATTGATTTTGATTTGACGGGGCTTTCTTTTACGCGACTCGGCTAAGGCGGAGATAATTCGATTGATTCGCTTGTATGGTTTACGAATCCACCACATATTCCAGTTCATCGTTAGATCGTTTGCTACTTGAACTTGCAACTTAGTTATTTGCATTGACTTTGTTTATTTTGTTGTACATATGTATATGAAGTAAATTAGTTCGCTTACATACGTATATAACATATATACATATAATATAACGTAAGACAGCATCGACTATCGGTGTTCGATCTGAAGATTTAGCTAGTGAAGTAATTACTTGTTAAAATTTATTCTTCTTTTATGGCACTTAGAAACGGATGTGCCACATCTGAAGATCTTTTCTGGAAACTAGATGCTTTGCAATCGTTCATAAGGGACCTTCACTGGCCGGACGCCGAATTTCGACAGCATTTGGAACAGAGGCTTAAAATGATGGCCGCTGAAATGATTGAACAGTGTATCCAGCGGACGGATTCATCGTTTCAGTCGTGGCTAAAGAAAAATATTGCCTTTATATCAACCGATTACATAATACCCGCAGAAATGTGCGCAATGGTTAATGTGATATTAGATGCTAAAAATCAAAGCTTTAAACTAACCACTATTGACGGTATTGATTTGGTAAGCTTAAAGTGATAGTAATTTTATGACTGTATTCATCATTCTGCTTGCCATACTAATTGTACTAATCTTGTTATATTTATTGTAGTACAAATTTCATGCGAAAATTGACGATCAAATTGACAAAGCGAATGTAGCGATGACACAAGGACTTAGTGGTAAACTTATGTCAGTGCTGGAGTCGACTTTGTCAAAACTTGCGCGTTACGATGAAGGCAGTTTGATTGGCTCAATATTAAGCTTCACGAACGTGTCAAGCTCAGGGAAAGATCTCGGACAGGGATATGTGAATTTTTTTCGAAACAACATGGATCAAATACGTGGCAAAATCGGTGATGACTTGTGGACTTTGAATTTTTTTGAGCAATGGTATTCACAGCAAATTAATATACTATGCAATTGGCTCTCTGAACGTTTGGATCATGCCTTGCACTATGCGCAGGTGACTTCGATATCGCATATTACCAAGGTACTTTTCTTTTTCTTTTATACATTAAACATATTTACTTTTATGTTTTAAGCAAACTACAATTTTTGCAGTGATTCGAACCACTGATTTTTCAATCTCGTTGAACCACGGTTTTGGTTCGGTTCATATGATTTAAATAAATTTGATTGACCGACACACTTAGGGTGTTAAGTTAGTGCGTATACAGTCATGGGCACAATTATTTTGACAAATACTACTTTTGACAATCGGCTCATGTTTTCTTAAACTGTGTAAGATAACGGTAAATTATTTCTTCTTCTAAAATAAGATGCATATCATAGTCTATAACTTTATGTACACTCGTTCCTCTGATAAAAATGTGAGCAGACAGCGATTTTTCTTTAGGCACATAAAATTTAAATGTAAAGAAAATCATAAATGATGGATAAAACGGCTGAGTTGACTGATATTGTTAGAGCCTCAGTAGTTGCAAAGTTAGATATCGCTAAATAATTCAAATTATAGCGTCAAACAGTTTATTGTTAAATGAAAAAATTCAAAAATCAAAATGATTTAGAAAATTTGACGCGATCGGGAGTAAACCAAAAACAACTTCCAATGAAGACTGAATCATTTTACGAAAATTTAAGGCAGACATTCAATTAAAGCATGAAGATACTGCAAGTGAATAGAGAAAGTCATCCAAGACTTCAATTAGTGAATGGACGATTCGGCGGCGCTTGCGGGAAACAAATTTGAAAACTTATCTAGCAAGATATATTCCGTACATACCAAAGCAAAACAAATTCAAACGATTAGCTTTCGCAAAAGCGCATGTCCACAAGCCAGTACAGTTTTGACCACACATTCTTTGGACTGATGAAAGCTCATTTGAATACAATTCATCGAAAAAATAGATTTAGTTAAGACTTCAGGAAACAAACCAAGGGGGGAATCATTTATCAATAGGACGACGCATCATGCCACAGGAGTAAACTAAAAAAAAATTTCTCTTTATCCGTGCAGCACCAGGAGTTGTTGAAGTCTTTGATAGGGACGTGTCTCAAAGGTTGCCTCTTTACGCAACGTGCATTTTTAACTTTTCAGTTTGAGCTTGCACCATATCCTGAAACTTGGCCATGAGTGCACCAAACTTATGATCCATGGAAGATGATGAGCTCTGTTGTGATTCTTGTTGACGTTCTTGCTGAAAATATTGTTGTTGTGTCTGTGTACCTCTAACAGCGTCAGCATAAGAAAGACTCCTATTTGTACCATTTCCAATTGGAAACGATGGTTTAGGATCGGAAGACACGAAAGTGGGAACCGGTCTTGATTTAGGTATAGAGGGAGCACGCTTGGAGACCATTTCCTGATATACAACGCACCCTCTATAATTAGCTGTATGCGCCTCTTGACAAAGAGCACACTTAGCTGGTTGAGTGATAGATTTGAGACAATCAGTAGTAGCGTGCTTATCACCGCATTTGACACATCTAAACTGTTTTCTGCAGTAACGTTTTGTGTGACCGTATTCCTGACATCTGTGGCACTGAACCAGATCATCAAATCGTCGTGGCGGCTCAATTTTCACCTTCTGACGGCAAAGAGTGGTAATATCATAGACCTCCTTATTATTGTGTTTTTGCTCTAGATCCACGAAGAACATGTCAAGTGACGACCCATTAGTACGACTTTTTGGATTGTGTGCATTTGTAACTTCGTGACCCTGGCGCAAGAGGTGTCGCTTTAAGTCATCAATAGTGGTGGAGTGATGTAACCCTTTAATAACCACCTTATAAGATCGCTCTTCTTTCAGTTGGTAAGTGTGAAACTTGATTTTTTTGCTTTCAAGCCGTTTAACTATTGCTCTGAAAGTATCAGAGTTCTTAGCCATAACTCTGACTGAGCCGTTGGTGCCTGTTTTAGTAGTGTAAGTGTCTGCGCTGGTAACCTTATCGACAGTTTGCCATAGCCCATTGATGTTTTCTACGCCTGAAACAAATATTGGTGGAGGCTTGAGAGCCTTGCTTACCGAAACTTGCACTTCTTTGGGATCAGATGTGCCTACCGGCTCCTCTATTTCAGAAAGGATATCTTTCTCATTATCATCATCAAGTGTACTAAATTTATTGGTTGAATGTAAGCTCTCAGATGAACCAAATGATTGGCGACTTCTACAGACTCTCTGCGAACCAGTCAAAGTTCGTTTGACCTTGTGTGCGGGAACAGTGACCTTCTGCCAGGCAATTTCATCAGAATCAGAAGAAACTATGGAAGCCATCAGCGGTTCTTTTTTGATTATTAATCGGAATTTTTTTGTTTTTTTTTTTTGTTAATTATGTGCACGTTGCAAGACAGGATCAGCAGTAACTGCTGCTGCATGCGCTTCTGTGGCTACTGCCGCTGATACTTTTACCGTATCTGTCTTCGGCGTAGCTGTCTTGTTGTTTATCGTTGCGACGCCAAAAAATTGTTGTATTTGTATTTGTGTTTTTTTTTTTATTTATTTATTTATTTTATTTACGATGTAAA